>OY829329.1:61491351-61493851 GCA_963691655.1 Toxonevra muliebris | reverse complement strand
AGTACAGTACAGTACAGTACAGTACAGTACAGTACAGTACAGTACAGTACAGTACAGTACACAGTACAGTACAGTACAGTACAGTACAGTACAGTACAGTACAGTACAGTACAGTACAGTACAGTACAGTACAGTACAGTACAGTACAGTACAGTACAGTACAGTACAGTACAGTACAGTACAGTACAGTACAGTACAGTACAGTACAGTACAGTACAGTACAGTACAGTACAGTACAGTACAGTACAGTACAGTACAGTACAGTACAGTACAGTACAGTACAGTACAGTACAGTACAGTACAGTACAGTACAGTACAGTACAGTACAGTACAGTACAGTACAGTACAGTACAGTACAGTACAGTACAGTACAGTACAGTACAGTACAGTACAGTACAGTACAGTACAGTACAGTACAGTACAGTACAGTACAGTACAGTACAGTACAGTACAGTACAGTACAGTACAGTACAGTACAGTACAGTACAGTACAGTACAGTACAGTACAGTACAGTACAGTACAGTACAGTACAGTACAGTACAGTACAGTACAGTACAGTACAGTACAGTACAGTACAGTACAGTACAGTACAGTACAGTACAGTACAGTACAGTACAGTACAGTACAGTACAGTACAGTACAGTACAGTACAGTACAGTACAGTACAGTACAGTACAGTACAGTACAGTACAGTACAGTACAGTACAGTACAGTACAGTACAGTACAGTACAGTACAGTACAGTACAGTACAGTACAGTACAGTACAGTACAGTACAGTACAGTACAGTACAGTACAGTACAGTACAGTACAGTACAGTACAGTACAGTACAGTACAGTACAGTACAGTACAGTACAGTACAGTACAGTACAGTACAGTACAGTACAGTACAGTACAGTACAGTACAGTACAGTACAGTACAGTACAGTACAGTACAGTACAGTACAGTACAGTACAGTACAGTACAGTACAGTACAGTACAGTACAGTACAGTACAGTACAGTACAGTACAGTACAGTACAGTACAGTACAGTACAGTACAGTACAGTACAGTACAGTACAGTACAGTACAGTACAGTACAGTACAGTACAGTACAGTACAGTACAGTACAGTACAGTACAGTACAGTACAGTACAGTACAGTACAGTACAGTACAGTACAGTACAGTACAGTACAGTACAGTACAGTACAGTACAGTACAGTACAGTACAGTACAGTACAGTACAGTACAGTACAGTACAGTACAGTACAGTACAGTACAGTACAGTACAGTACAGTACAGTACACAGTACAGTACAGTACAGTACAGTACAGTACAGTACAGTACAGTACAGTACAGTACAGTACAGTACAGTACAGTACACAGTACAGTACAGTACAGTACAGTACAGTACAGTACAGTACAGTACAGTACAGTACAGTACAGTACAGTACAGTACAGTACAGTACAGTACAGTACAGTACAGTACAGTACAGTACAGTACAGTACAGTACAGTACAGTACAGTACAGTACAGTACAGTACAGTACAGTACAGTACAGTACAGTACAGTACAGTACAGTACAGTACAGTACAGTACAGTACAGTACAGTACAGTACAGTACAGTACAGTACAGTACAGTACAGTACAGTACAGTACAGTACAGTACAGTACAGTACAGTACAGTACAGTACAGTACAGTACAGTACAGTACAGTACAGTACAGTACAGTACAGTACAGTACAGTACACAGTACAGTACAGTACAAGTACAGTACAGTACAGTACAGTACAGTACACAGTACAGTACAGTACAGTACAGTACAGTACAGTACAGTACAGTACAGTACAGTACAGTACAGTACAGTACAGTACAGTACAGTACAGTACAGTACAGTACAGTACAGTACAGTACAGTACAGTACAGTACAGTACAGTACAGTACAGTACAGTACAGTACAGTACAGTACAGTACAGTACAGTACAGTACAGTACAGTACAGTACAGTACAGTACAGTACAGTACAGTACAGTACAGTACAGTACAGTACAGTACAGTACAGTACAGTACAGTACAGTACAGTACAGTACAGTACAGTACAGTACAGTACAGTACAGTACAGTACAGTACAGTACAGTACAGTACAGTACAGTACAGTACAGTACAGTACAGTACAGTACAGTACAGTACAGTACAGTACAGTACAGTACAGTACAGTACAGTACAGTACAGTACAGTACAGTACAGTACAGTACAGTACAGTACAGTACAGTACAGTACAGTACAGTACAGTACAGTACAGTACAGTACAGTACAGTACAGTACAGTACAGTACAGTACAGTACAGTACAGTACAGTACAGTACAGTACAGTACAGTACAGTACAGTACAGTACAGTACAGTACAGTACAGTACAGTACAGTACAGTACAGTACAGTACAGTACAGTACAGTACAGTACAGTACACAGTACAGTACAGTACAGTACAGTACAGTACAGTACAGTACAGTACAGTACAG